>OX451735.1:445376702-445389202 GCA_948472305.1 Vicia faba | reverse complement strand
TTGGATCCAACTCAAGGAAGAACAAAATACTTTTGAAGCCAGCTTCTATGCCAGTGAGAAGAAGGTTTTGGAGCTTACCCGCCGACTTCATGAGGAGGAAAACTCTCAACACTTACATCGCATCAAAGAGGATGCGCAATGTCTTTTTACATTAAGAATTTTGTAATATTTTCCTATGGGGCACTTATGTACTAACAATTTCTTCTTAATATGACATGTGTTCCTTTTTGTTGGAAACAAATTTGAATTTCTGAATCCTTGAATGCATTACATGAATAACATACCATTCATCATCATATGCATAAACAGGTCTTCACACCAGGTTTCCTTATCTTTCTGCTGTTTATTTCAGCAAGATGGATTTGGAGCAGACAATTAAGGATCTGCAAGCACAAAATTCTCAATTCCAGCAACTCCTCATGACCTTAGCAAAGGGTCAAGAGGACCTCAAAGCACTGTTGGAGAAGAATAAAGAGAAAAGAAGAAGAGGCTCGAAGTAGCCACTTTTGGAAAAAGGTTTGGAAAGCAACGCTAGAAAAGTTCTTGAGTTCCCCTCAACGTCTGATGAAGGGGCTGGTAAAGGAAAAGGGGCTGCGTGGTACCGTCTGAATCTGAAGTTGAAGAGGAGGAAGAGGAAGAAGACGAAGATTAATGCCGAACAGTAATATCCCCCGGCGGATGATAAATATAAGAATCTTGAGGATAGATTGGCAGCCATGGAGTTGAAAAAGGTACCTGGTTTAGATTTTGAAGAACTAGGGTTGGTCGCTGGGATCGTTATCCCTCCCAAGTTCAAAGTACCAACATTTGCTAAGTATGACGGCCTGTCCTGCCCAAAAATGCATCTGAGATCGTATGTCAGAAAGATCCAACCCCACTCATCTGATAAAGACCTTTGGGTACACTTTTTCCAAGATAGTTTGTCAGGCACACAATTGGACTGGTTCTATCAACTCGAGAGGTCAAAGGTTCACAATTAGGAAGACTTAGCTGCTGCATTTTACCGTCAATACCAATACAATGTTGATTTGGCACCCACTCGTACTCAGTTACAAAGTATGGGGATGGCTTCCAATGAAGGATTTAAAGAGTATGCCCAGAAGTGGCGTGATCTGGTTGGAAGGGTGCATCCACCATTATCGGACAGAGAGTTAGTTGACATGTTTTTGGGGACCCTGTCTGGTCCTTTCTTCAATCATTTAATCGGGAGTTCTTCCGCAGGATCCACTGAACTAATTTTGACCGACGAAAGGGTCGAGGCCGGTATTAAAAGTGGTAAGATTCAGAAAGATGCCTCCGCGTCCACCGCTGTCAAGAAAACCTTCCCAGCTAAGAAGGAAGCCTCTGTTATTTATTCTCAAAAAAGTCAAGGAAGAACCGAACGTCGGCCAACTGTAGGGGCTGTGATGATTCAAAACTCTTCAAATGATCAACCTCGCGGCAATCCGTCATGACCTAATCAACAACGGGTAGAAAGGCCACAACGACTGTTCACCCGAATCAACATGACGCCAACACAAGTACTCCCTCATTTGTTAAAGCTGAATCTTACCAGTTTGAAGGGAAGCGCCAAAGAACCCTAACACCTCCTCTCCATACTACCACTCCAATGTCAAGTGTGCTTACCACTCTGACAGTGTTGGGCATGATACAAATAATTGTTAGGCACTTAAGAACAAAATCTAAGACCTGATTGACGCCAAGGAAGTAGAATTCGATGTGCCCGAAATGCCAAATGTGATTTCTGCCCCAATGCCCAAGCACGGTAATAATGTTCATGCCGTTATGGAGGACCTTCATGTTACTGATGTTGCTGACCTTTTGACTCCGTTACTAGTGATTAAAGAGAATTTGATGAGAGCCCGGATATTCCCAGGCTGCAGAAAAGACTGCTACTTTTGTTTAAACGTACGAGCTGATTGCCCAATGTTGAAATCAGGTGTCCAACGCCTGATGGATACCCAAGAGATACTCTTCCAAAAAACCCCTGTTGATACCTTCACTCCTGTTACTCCTGCTACTTTTGCTACTTCAACCAACGACATTGCAATAATAACAATTTCCACCAATCTTCCCAAGGCTTGCAAAAGGGCCTGTCAAGATTACACCTGATCCTGAATTTGTACCTTTAAAAATCACCATGCTGGGGCATGTCCCGTATCAATCTAGCAAAACGATACCATGGAACTATGGGGGAGAAATCTTCTATCATGGCATCAAACAGATTGAAGTAGTCCAAGAGAATTCTGAAGAGGAAAGCCCTGATATAGGGAACATTGTGGGTACAAGCAAGATAACCTGCAGCGGCCGGATCTTTTCTCCGGAGATTGCTCCCCCCCCGAGCAGTTTTCGAACCTTCGAAAGCTTCTGCACCTATTAAGTCATCTATGCGAGACCTGATAATTGAAGAATTGGATACTCCTGAAGTAAGACCATTTGTTGATAATACCGATAAGGGTAAGGGGATACTAGAAGCGCCTGTCAGGACGAAGGCTCATGCTGTGGTTATCCCCGAAACCACCCAGAAAGAAATGGATGAAATCTTGAAAATAATCAGAAAAAGTGACTACGTTGTCGTGGAACAACTAGGGCAGACCCCTTCTAAAATTTCAATGTTGGCTCTTCTACTCTGCTCTGAGGCCCATGCTAAGGCCCTGATCAAATTTTTGAAAGCGGCACACGTGCCCCAAGAAACTTCGGCTGACCAGTTTCAGGAGTGTGTGGCCAGTCTTACTGCTGATAATGGCCTTGGCTTTTCCGATGCCGACTTGACTCCCAAAGGAAGGAAACACAATGACGCGCTACATGTCTCAGTTGAATGCAGAGGAACCACCCTCGCCCATGTCTTAGTTGATACTGGTTCTTCCTTGAATGTGCTGCCGAAGAAAGCGTTGGACCGTTTGGACTGCGAATGATTGACCCTCAAACCAGTAACATCGTTGTTAGGGCCTTTGATGGGTCCAAAAGAATGGTTCATGGAGAGGATGACATTCCTATCAAAGTAGGCACAGAAGTTTTCAACTCCACCTTTTATGTGATGGACATCCGTCGTCATATTCGTGTTTGTTAGGAAGACTGTGGATCCATTATGCCGGGGAAGTTACCTCCTCTTTGCACCAAATGCTGAAATACATTGTTAAGGGTAAGATTATAACGGTGCACAGCAAGGAAGAGTACATGATAAGTCATCTCAATTCCTTCCGCTATGTGGAGTAGGATGGCGAGTTCATCGAAACGCATTTCCAACATTTTGAGGAAGTTTCTCCTGAGGTGGCAGTTGCGAAGACAATGGTTGAGGTACCTATCGTTCCCAAGCATGTGCCTAGGATGGAATCTCTCAAGGACGCAGAAGCTGTAGTCAAAGAAGGAAAGAAGCACAGTATGGGGGCAATTGCCTGATTTTCCCCATAAGACGGACAAATTTGGACTAGGGTTTACAGCTGTAGGACAAAAAGCTATGCGTCGCTCCAAGACAGGAAGGCCACCTGTAAGGATCACTCACCATGAAGTTAATGTTGTTGAAGATGAAGATAAAGAGAACAACTTCGAAGATTGGATCTTTCCAACCGTCGAAGGGGATCTAAGCAACTGGGAAGCAAAGGATTTTATTCCCATTACCTTCATCAACCAGTAATTTTATCTTTGAACAATTTCTTATTTCGGTTTGTAATAACTAAAACAATTCGTACACTATTTTCACCTTATGCCTTGCCCGAGGCATATAGGTCCATTTGTAAGGGCTTGATTTTCCTCATTATCATATGCCATGTTTTAATGAATCATTGGACGCTTTCATCTACAAACTGTTGTGTTCATTTTCTTTCCTTTTGCATTTTTGTTTTGTTTAAGGATGGCTATCCCTTACACGCACCCACACTCACAAATGCAGGTACCCATCCACTCCGGATTCCATGGGTGACTATTCTGCTCTAGCCTTCGGTAACTCTGAAGATTTAGTCAATCATGCTGAGTACGAAGTAGATGAAGACTGTGAAGTTCTAGGAGAGTTAGCTAGACTTTTGCAACAAGAAGAGAGGGCCATTCTGCCTCATGAAGAGTTGCTAGAAACCATTAACTTGGGGACAGAGGAAGACAAGAAGGAGGTGAAAGTGGGGTGCCAACCTGGAACCAGGTATCAAAGAGCGTCTAGTACAACTGTTGAATGAATATGTTGAAATCTTCGCCTGGTCTTATGAAGACATGCCAGGGTTAGACACAGATATCGTGGTTCACCGTCTCCCTACGAGAGAAGACTGTCCATCGATCAAGCAAAAGGTTCGCCGAATGAGGCCCGACATGTCTGAGAAGATCCAAGCTGAAGTAATGAAGCAATTCAACGTTGGATTTCTGGCTGTTACTTCCTATCCGCAATGGGTTGCTAACATTGTGCCCGTGCTAAGAAGGACGGCAAAGTCAAAATGTGTGTGGACTATCGGGATTTAAACAGGGCTAGCCTTAAAGACGATTTTCCACTACCACACATCGACATCTTGGTTGACAACACAGCTCAACACAAAGTATTTTCCTTCAAGGACGGATTCTCAGGATACAACCAGATCAAAATGGCCCCCGAGGACATGGAGAAAACTACTTTTGTCACGCAATGGGGTACCTTCTGCTACAAAGTGATGCCATTCGGACTGAAGAATGCAGGGACAACCTATCAACGCGCCATTGTAGATTTGTTTCATGATATGATACATCATAAGATCGAGTTTTACGTAGACGACATGATAGCTCGATCACAGACAGAAGAAGAGCACCTTGATCATTTGCAAAAGCTGTTTGCCAGGTTGAAGGAATATAAGCTCAGGTTAAACCCAAGCAAGTGCACTTTTGGAGTTAGGTCTGGTAAACTTTTGGGATTTATTGTCAACAACAAAGGCATTGAGGTTGATCTAGCTAAAGTAAAGGCTATACAAGAAATTCATGCCCCCCGCACTGAAAAGGAGGTTAGAGGATTCTTAGGACGCTTAAATTATATTGCGAGGTTCATCTCTCACCTGACATCTACCTGTGAGCCAATTTTCAAACTGTTGAAGAAAGATCAGGTAGTTGAATGGAACAATGATTGTCAAGTTGCTTTTGATAAGATCAAGGAGTATTTACTAGAACCACCTATTTTGATGCCACCCGTCGAAGGAAGGCCATCAATCATGTATCTGACTATTTTGGATAACTCAATGGGGTGCGTACTGGGCCAACATGACGAGTCTGGCCGAAAAGAGCATGCCATTTATTACCTTAGCAAAAGTTTACTGACTGTGAGACTCGCTACTCACTGCTCGAGAAAACTTGCTGCGCTTTGGTATGGGCTGCTCGCCGGCTAAAGCAGTATATGTTGACTCATACCACTCTACTGATTTCCAAAATGGATCTGATCAAGTATATCTTCGAGAAGCCTGCTTTATCTGGAAGAATCGCTAGATGGAAAATGATCCTGACTGAGTATGATGTCCAGTATACTACCCAAAAAGCTATAAAGGGGAGTGTACTAGCTGACCATCTAGCTCATCAAGCCGTCGAAGATTACCAATCTATGAGATTCGACTTCCCTGATGAGGACATCATGACATTGGACAATATTGAAGGTAACAGACCGTATGATGGACCTGAACAAGGATCCCGATGGACCCTTGTACTTTGATGGTGCTTCAAATGCACTTGGCAACGGTATCAGTGCGATACTCATTTCTCCGGAAGGCTGCCATACACCCTTCACTGCCCGACTTTGCTTCAGCTGTACCAATAACATGGCTGAATATGAAGCTTGCATCTTTGGTCTCAAGGATACTATAGACTTGGGAATTAAATCTTTGGTCGTATTTGGGGACTCGGCTTTGGTTATCAGTCAAGTCAAAGGAGAGTGGGACACTAAACATCCTAATCTTATCCCATACAAAGAACATGTCTTGATGTTGTTGCCTCATTTCGAGCAGATTACTTTCGAACACTTCCGCGAGAAGAAAATCAGTTAGCCGATGCTCTGGCTACAATGTCTTCCATGTTTAAACTCAACTGGGATAACGAGGCTCCCCAAATCACCATCGAGAGAATGGACGAACCTGTGCACTGTCATGAGATTAATACCGAAGAAGTAGTGGAACCACCTTGGTTTCATTAAATCAAAAGGTATCTCCAGACTAGAGAATATCCTGAAGGAGCTTCAGTCAATGATAAAAAGTTCTTAAGGAGATTTGCTGCCAAGTTCTTCCTAAGTAATGGAATTCTTTATAAGCGCAACCATGATTGTGTTCTACTTCGTTGTGTGGACAAGGTTGAAGCAGAGTTGATCATGACCGAAATACATAGTGGCACATTTGGCACCCACTTGAGCGGACATACGATGGCTAAGAAGATTCTAAGGGAAGACTACTACTGGTCTACCATGGAAGCTGATTGTCATCAACATTCCCGTAATTGCCACAAATGCCAAGTCTACGTCGACAAGGTACATATTCCTCCTGTTCCTCTCAACATTTTGACAGCTCCTTGGCCATTCGCGATGTGGGGCATTGACATGATTGGAGAGATCAAGCCCACGACATCCAATGGACATCGCTTCATCCTGGTAGCTATTGATTACTTCACCAAATGGGTCGAGGCAGCTTCCTATGCCTCAGTTACAAATAATGTGGTTGCCCGCTTCATCAACCAGAACCTCATATGCCGGTATGCTATCCCCGACAGGATCATCACAGACAACGGTACAAATTTGAACAACGCCATGATCACCACTCTATGCGAACAGTTCAAGATTTATCATCACAATTCATCTCCCTATCGGCCGAAGATGAACGATGTTGTTGAAGCCGCGCGAACAAAAACATCAAGAAGATCATTCAAAAGATGACAGTCACCTACAAGGGACTGGCATGAGATGTTACCGTTTTCTCTGCATGGATATCGTACCACGACACGTACTTCAACAGGGGAAACCCCCTTTTCTTTGGTATATGGCATGAAAGTTGTTCTATCTATGGAAGTTCAGATTCCTTCCTTGAGGATTATGAAGGATGCCAGTTTGAGTGAAGACGATTGGATTCAGACCCGACTTGATCAACTTAACTTGATCGATGAGAATTGACTTACTGCTGTTTGTCATGGTCAGACGTATCAAAAACGGATGATCAAGGCTTTCAACAAGAAAGTCAGACGTCAGGTATATCAAGTCAGAGATCTTGTAATCAAGCGGATCATCTTACACAAAGTGATCCCAGGGGAAAGTGGACTCCTACTTAAGAAGGACCATTTGTAATCAAGAGCATCTTTTCTGGTGGGGCAATGATTCTGACCACCATGAACGACGACGACTTGCCGCACCCTGCGAACGCAGACATAGTCAAAAGATACTACGCATAAAACAACCCGGCAAGTTGAAAACCCGAAAGGGTGACTTGGGCAAAAATGGGCATCCTGGTGAATCGAAAACCCGAAAGGGAGGTTCAGGCAAAAATTAGGGATAAAACAAAAAAATCTGTACACTCGGCAAGTTGAAAACCCCGAAAGGGCGACTTGGGAAAAAAGGGTTTCCCGGTGGATCAAAAACCCGAAAGGGCGGTCCAGGCAAAAGTTAGGGAATTAAAGCGTATGACTATGTCTCGTCGGATCACTTTAAGGACAATCTCTTCACCAACAAAGCTCCAAGCTACTGATCAATCCAGTCATCGGCGGACGAAGCAGCGAATGGACAAGACACTCAGAGTTGTGAAGGCTATAGCAGAATGGGAACCCCATGGAATTATTACACATAGTCATCTTTCTGTTGTATAAATTTTTTTATCAATTTTTATGACAACATTCTCTACTAGGATGTCTGTCTCCTTTGTACAAAGATACTTACAAAAGTTAATACAAAGATACTTCAAAGTACAGAAATTTGTTTACCTCTCTTTTCTTTTTACACTTATGTTTTATTTGAAAACATCCAATGTTTTGTTAAATAGGCATATGCATTTGAATATAATCACTGCTTACAAATAAAACGAAATTGAGAAAGGATAATTACTGATAGGATGAAAGTGTAGGAAGGTATCTTTTTTCCATTTTAGAAGAAATCCCCCTACAACACACCTTTCAGATCCTCAACAAAGTTAAAACCTTGGAGTACAAGTCCCCAGCGGAGTTAAGCTTCAAGATCCCCAGTGGAGGCAGTGCATTCTAAACTCGATTCCCCAACTTAGTTAAGTTTCAAATTTCCCACCAGAGTTCAAACTCCCGATCCCCAGCGGAGCCTGAAAACCCTGAAAAACCTATCCCCCAGCGGAGCCAGAGTATTCTAAACCTTCTTCCCCGGCGAAGTCAAATTTCCAACTATCAACCCCCGGTGGGAACTGTTCAACTGCCCCCAACTTCCCCAGTAGTTTGGCATACAACCCAAAGCTCTTGATTTCACCGACTGAATAAACATTCTCCCCACAGAGTTATCTCCCAGAAGATCGAAGATTCCTGGTCTCATTTCTCCAAGCATAAGCCTCCTAGGTTTTAACTCCCCAATAGAGATTTTCAGAGTTTTCCTTATTTCCCAGGAAAGTCATGAAGGATCCTTATTCCCTGTAGAAGTTGTCAGAACCCTTGTAAATCCCCATAAGTCACTAATGATTTTCAATCCCCAGCACTGGTCCCAGGATTTCTCATTTCTCAAACAATCAGAGATTCTTTAATCCCCAAGCAGTCAACAAGGATTTCTCATCTTCAACAATCAAAGATTTTTAAATCCTCAGCATTGGTCAAAGATTCACTTTCCCCGACAACAGTCAAGGATTTTATTATCTCCAGTCATCAAGGATTTATTTTTCTCAACAAGACAGCTACTCAGCTTACATGCACATCCATTACATTCATATATCATGAACATTGATGAAACACATTTCATTGCATCATACATATCATGCAACATAACTTTGTGTTTTAGCTGACTTTTTACCCTTTTCAGGATAAGATTAAAAGGCTATCGTTAACAATTATTCAGATACAGTATGGATACACCCCAGACACGACAGTCATTCTATTACTCATTCAGAACTCCAAGTCAAAATACAGTACGGATACACCCCAGACACGGCGGTCATTCTACTACTCATTCAAACTTCAGCAATCCGGATACAGACTAGATACGCTCCAGACACGACAGCCATTCTATCTCTCATTCAGATTCAGCTACAAGTTCAGATACGCTCCAAACACGGATGCCATTCTGGCCCTTTACACCAGCAGTTTGATTCTCCCCAGTGCAGTCGTCACGGAAATCATTCTGTCACTTATTCAGATCCCAGTTACAGTTCCAGATACACTCCAGACACGGAAGTCATTCTGCTACTCATACAGATCTCAGCTTCAGATACAAACCAGATACGCTCCAGACATGGTTGCCATTCTGTCACTCATTCTGAACTTATCCCTAACACACAGTTGCTTCATACACAGATGTTTCTATGTTACCCATTCACAATACAGATACACTCTAGACACGACGGTCATTCTGATATTCAGTCAAAATTCAAATACGGTTACAGCTCAGATACGCTCCAGACACGGACGCCATTCTTTTGCTCATACAGACTCAGTCTCCAGATACAGTTCAAATGCATTCCAGACACGGATACCATTTTGATGCTCATTCTTCTGACCTACCATATTGCAATTCAACAAACATTCTTGGATGGCATCTTTAAGCCCATCTCCAGCAATATTCTACCATCTCCAAATGGCATCTTTAAGCCCATTCCCTCATCTATGTTATGACGAGTGCAAATTTACGGACACTCTAGTGTCCAATCCTCTTTTACCTTCGAGTCGCGAAAGGTAAACTTGCCAATCTAACTCTTCAGGTTCAAGAAGATTGAACAGGGGAAACTGTTGTACCCCAAAATTTTCTCTCCCATTTCATCAACATTTCTCATCACAAGACTCTGGGAACTCAAGATTAAGGTAGGGTTTGCTCTGCTCAAGACACCTCCTTGCACTGTTGACCTAAACTATGGTTTGAGTTTGCACAGGGATGTTTTGACCTACAATGCCCAAGATGACTTTCATGCTTCATATTTGACTCACAAGCTTGCCCATACCAAGTTTCAAGCCTTGAATCAAATTTTTGCCCAGTCAATTGGACAGTTGACCTAGAAATCAACTGTATTGGGGGAAAAAGTCAACTGTGGCCAATTGACAGTCAAACCTCATGAATTTTGACCCACATCAACATTATGAACTCAAAGGCAATTTTAGGGGTTTGAGTGTACAAAGGCAATTTTTGACTGTTTGACCTAACTAATGGAAAATTAAGCTCAACCATGGAAACAAGGACTCAATGACATTGTCTTGACCCATTCAACAAGTTCAAAAGATCTCAAATGCATAGGATTGACAGATCAATTTTGCAGTCAACTGATCAAGATTTGACTGTACACTGAAAAGTCAAACTTTGACTTTTTGGTCAAAATCAAGTGCCAAGATTCATTTTTCATCAAGACATGTCAAATCATGAAACTTTTTCATCAAGAAACCCAAAATTGCAAATTAGGGTTTAAAATGGAAAAATTTCATAACTTAGAAATTTTCTAAGTTATAAAATTTTCTTATTTTTTTCTAACTTTGCCCCACATTTTCACCAAGATGAAAATGGATTCAAACAAAACTTACAACATGAAAGTTTTAGTCCATAACAAATTATACAACTTTGATTCACAAAGTTTTCTCAAAAGAAGCTTGGATCTCAAGTTATGATTTTTGGAACAAGGGTACCTAAAACTTTTAACTTAGAGAAATTTTGCCCTAGTTTAGGCAGGATTTTGACCCATCTTCTTGGCCATTTTTCACATAGTTCCACTTGGAGTTTCAAGTTTCATTTCAAAGATGGATTATAGTACATGTTTCAAGATTTCCAAATTGTCCAAGAACTCCTCAAACACCTTTGTGGTTAGGGAGAATCGAATGCTTGAAGTTGGCAAAAACTCACTTTGTAACCATGACCAATACATGTTCATACCATTTGCCAAATCTGACCAAGCTAGCATAGTTCACAATTACAGGCCTCTAAACCAATTTGTACTCAATAATTAAATGCAAATCCCTTGGTCTAAGGTTTTGTTTTGGACATTAGAGGATTATACACTAGATTAATCCTTAAATAGAAAAAGCAACATGGCCATTTTTGTTTGAATTTTGCTTTATGTCAAAACAACATCCTAGAGCCTTGAACCAGATCTTATGCAGCAAACCAAATACACAAACTTGGGGACAAGCTTACAAAATTTGTGCAAAGTTAGAGCTAGCCTGTACAAGCCTGCTCTTGGTCACTTCTTATTTTGCTTCATAACCAAGCAACTTATCAAAAACAAGAGAGCACACATATCTGATAAAACTAACTCAAGCAAAGTTATCAAACAAGTTTCTCATACCCTAGAAATCCAGAAGCACGAGCCCTTGACCACTCAAACCACCTCATACTCAAAATCTCCATTTTCTTGCAAAACAGGGCCAGTTCTGCATATTGCAAGCCACAATCAAATTCCCTCGTGCGTTTTGTCCAAAACTACTTCAAACACATTCCAATCAACATACCTGAGCTATCCAGACCATTCATAAGTTATTGTAACTCCATTAACACACATTGCCATTTTTGTTTGGAAGCTTTGCAGGTTGAGTTCTGTAGCACGATTCAGGACACTCCAAAACAAACTAAGCATTGGGAAAGGTTCAGTGGACATCAGGCAAGCTCAAAAGAACCTCAAGCACCATTGAAAGTTGCTACATTGTCCAACTCGAACTCAACTGAAACAGGTATTTCATGAACTTCTATCTCTCTATTTAGGAATAGTTAGACTTAGGTTTGTGAATGAAAGATGTTGTATTCATAGCCCTGAAACCATACATGTGCTTAGTTTTTCATTTATATTAATCATGCTAGGAGAATTTCATCCATGAACTTTCTGAAAAAACTAGGTTAGAAATTAGGGCCAGAGAAATTCTCTCTGGTCTTTGAGAGTTAGCTTGAGTTTTTTATATGCTTAGATTCGTTGTTTGATGCTCTACAAGTTTCATGTTTGAGTTTTGTCAAAGGATCACAAATTACAGGAGATAGAAGTTTGTGTGGAAAACGCGCGTTTTTTCAAACTTCTGGAGGTTGAAGATGAAGTATGGGATGGGCTTGGATTTCTTTGCTTTTGACACCCTCCCAATTCACTTTCAGCACCCCCTGGCCCATTTCTTTGTATATTTGTTATTTTTGCATTTTAATTTTATTTCTGACTTTATTATTTTATTTCCAAATATAAAAAATTCCAAAAAGATATTTTCATAAATTTTTACATTTATTTGGTATTTATTCTAATTATTTCCAACATTAAAATGATTAAATACTTTATATTATTTTGTTTAAACCTAAAAACAATGTAAAAAATATGTTTATTTTCATTTATTATTTTTATACACATTTGAAAATATTTTCTTGAAATACATACATTTTTGTAAATAATTTATTTATTTTTATTTTTTTTACATAT